>WNWK01000408.1:490000-507237 GCA_009830355.1 Cherax destructor | reverse complement strand
GATATAAGTCTTCCCGTGGGCCACTGACATCTTGCAGAGACGATACTAGAGAAGACACAGTGAGCCTCCAAGTGATACAAGTCTTCCCGTGGGCCACTGACATCTTGCAGAGACGATACTAGAGAAGACACAGTGAGCCTCCAAGCTGATACAAGTCTTCCCGTGGGCCACGACATCTTGCAGAGACGATACTAGAGAAGACACAGTGAGCCTGCTGATACAAGTCTTCGTGCACTACATTTGCAGAGACGATACAAGAAGACACAGTGAGCCTCCAAGCTGATACAAGTCTTCCCGTGGGCCACTGACATCTTGCAGAGACGATACTAGAGAAGACACAGTGAGCCTCCAAGCTGATACAAGTCTTCCCGTGGGCCACTGACATCTTGCAGAGACGATACTAGAGAAGACACAGTGAGCCTCCAAGCTGATACAAGTCTTCCCGTGGGCCACTGACAACAATATATGTTCATTGTCGACAAATTTCACTTACTACGCTACGAAAGAGTGGAGGAAATAAAAACAAAATCAGAGTACAAGACAAACTCAGCCACTCAGAATGTAAGTCAAATGTGAGAGACCTGGGAGGTATAATGTCAGAAGGTCTCATGTACAAGAAGCAATTATTTTTTATCGTAACTGCAACAAAAATGATAGGGTGAATAACTAGAACCTTCAAAACAAGGAATGCCAAACCAATGATACTCTTCAGCTTACTCGTTCTCTGTAGGCTGGGATATTACTGTGAACTAACGGATCCCTTTAAGGCACACGAAATGGCTGAGTTGGAAAATGTACAAAGAACCTAACATCTAAATTGCTGGGACCGCTTAAAGTCCCTTGAACTGTACTCCTTCGAACGCATCCGAGAGATCCGTCATAAGTTACACCTGGAAGGCTCTGGAGGGTTGATCCCAGATTTGTCAATGTGAGCCTAGCGAATCTCAGGATAAGCTTCAGGAGCCGTGATAAATAGTCATTTAGTGTTGTGTGCACAACGTATGTCAGCACACAACATACGCAGCACCTGCCTTGAACCCTTGTGTGATCAAGCACGTCCAGAAATGGTCGAAGGTTATTAACAGGACTAGGCCCAGAGCTGAGACGTGTTGGGTGTGGGGAAAGACCGAAGTCATTGAACACAATGATTTTGGAAGAGAAAACTAATGGGGACATGTTTAAGACAAGACCTGTATATGTCCTTAGTATACTCTAACGGCATCAACATCTCATCCTGTGATAGGCAATTATGTAGTGATGATGTTTGTTTTGCAGCTTGTGGGACTTAGCTGGGTCAGGTGAGTGGTTGCATAACCACTGTGGATGAGTTATAATATTAAGACCCATGTCAGGAGATAGTTTGGTTTCCTGACGAACACCGCTGCTACTGCCACCACTTCAGAAGAAGTGGTAGGACAGATAGGGACAAGCTAAACTACCAGGGTCTGGAACATAGATGAAAGTTAAATTTAATGAGCCACAGCGATATTAGAAAGTACTTCTCAGTTTTAGCGATTAAACAAACCAAAATCGTTCATTAAAAAAGAAGTCAGTGCCCCAAGGCACGGCCCTGGTGCCTCTACTGTTTATCCTCATAGAGAATGTGGGTATAAACCACTCGACATAAGTTCCTATTATATATATATGTACCAAAATAAGCATGAAAATCACCTCAGTGGAAATAAAAAATGTAAGAAATAAACGAGGTCTTCCAGTAACAGTAGAGAATAACATTAATAATAATAATAATAATTTTTATTTGGACATGATACAAAGAATTACATTTGGTTATTGAGATTACATGAGGTGTACATGCCAAAAGCCCCTAGTATGCAGGGCATTTTGGGCAGACTTAAAATTAACTTAAAACTAGATTGTAAGAATTATTGTAGATAGTATACAATGAGTAAAGGTGAGTATTTAAGCTATGAAATTTGAACATAGTTTTGTACTTTTGTCTTCATTATAAAATTAATTAAATCAGATTAAACAAATTAAAGCAATAGTAATAATAAAATAATAAAAATTATGGTTGATAATTTATAAAATAAGTAAAGTTGCTTATCTAAGTTTTAAAGTTTGAATATAAGTTGAACATATCAATTAATTGTAGCAATTTATTGCAGCAATGCAACTAATTGAGTGAGATAACAATTTAAAACAATTTAAAACAATTGCATTGCAGTTAGTTTACGTGGTCATTATAATATAAGTGTTGGGAATAATTAGCTAAGTAAGTATTATTCATAACAGGTTTTACATTCATTCATTCAATCGTTCATTCATACATTACATTGACTTTAAAGTCAGGTTTTACGTTAAGTGATTATTCTACTTTGCTGGGAATGGTTGATATGGAGCAATTATCTTTGGGTGAGAAGGTGGTTTTTTAGCATCGTTTTGAATTGGGGTACAGGTAGGGTTTCTTTGGCAATGACAGGTAATGAATTCCAAATTTTCGTGCCTTTTATGTGCATTGAGTTTTTACATAGTGTTAGGTGGACACGGGGAACATCGAGGAGTGATCTGTGTCTAGTGTTATGGTCATGTGTCCTGTTAAAATTAGTAAGGAGAAGTTTGAGTGGTGGGTTAATATCTGCATAGAGTGTTCTATGTATGTAATAGGCACAGTAAAAGTATGGATGTCTTGTATGGTGAGTAAGTTTAGGTTTTTGAATATTGGTGGAGTATGTTGTCTGGTTGTCTGGAGGGAGAATTTGTTATCATTCTAACTGCTGCCTTTTGTTGTGTTATTAGTGGTCTGAGATGAGTTATTGATGTAGAGCCCCATGCGCAGATTCCATAGGTGAGGTAGGGGTAAATGAGTGAGTGATATAGGGTAAGGAGAGCTGGTTGTGGAACATAGTACCGTATCTTGGATAGTATTCCCACGGTCTTTGAGACTTTCTTGGAGATTTGTTGTATATGTGTCTGAAATTTGAGGCCACTGTCAAGATGTATTCCTAAGAATTTTCCCTCTGTGAGTTTTGCGATAGGGGACCCGTTTATCATTATGTTAATTGGTGCGTTTGCAGCTCTGTTCCCAAACTGGATAAAATAGGTTTTATCAATATTGAGAGTAAGTTTGTTGGTCATCATCCAGGTAGATATTTTCTGCAATTCAGTATTTGCAGTGTTGGCTAGTGTGTCTGGGCTTGGGTGAGAGATAACGTATGTAGTGTCATCTGCAAAAAGTATGGGTTTGAGTAGTTGAGATGCATTTGGTAGGTCGTTAATGTAAATGAGAAAGAGTAGTGGGCCAAGAACACTTCCCTGTGGGACCCCTACGGTAATAGTTTGCGCGGTGGAGCTAGCTCCATTAGTGTACACATATTGGTTTCTGTTGCTAAGGTATGATTTTAGGTAGTTTAAGGAGTGTCCTCTTATACCATAGTGCGATAATTTTAAGTGTAACAGATCATGGTCAACTGTATCAAAAGCTTTACGTAAATCAATGAAGATTCCCACTGGGATTTCTTTTTCTCAAGGGCGGTGTAAATTATTTCTAACATGTGTATAATGGCATCATTTGTATTTTTATTAGGCCTGAATCCAAATTGACAGTGGTTGAGTACGTTGTTGGAGGTGAGGTAGGAATATATTTGTCTATGAATTAATTTTTCAAAGATTTTGGAGAGAAGGGGTAAGTTAGATATCGGCCTGTAGTTATTCAGGTCTGCTTGATCTCCTCCCTTATGTATGGGGTGACCCTCGCTATTTTGGGTATTGATGGGAAGGTAGAGGATTCAATGGATTTGTTAAAAAGTGTTGCAATAATTGGTGAGAGAACTTGAGAGGCTTTTTGTATATATAAGGTGGTAAGTTATTTAGGTCACCTGCTTTGTTTTTTAATGTGTTGATTATAAGTGAAACTTCTATTGGGTTGGTTGGGGCTAGGAATAGTGTGTTCGGATAGGTACCAGTGAGATAGTCGTTAGGTGGAGTATTAGAACTTGGGATTTTGCTTGCCAGCTTTTTACCTATGGTGGAGAAGAAATCATTGAGTTTGTTTGCTGTTTCAATAGGTGGGAGTAGGGGTTCATCTGGTTTTGTTAGTTTGATTGTTCTGTTTGTGGATATCTTTTTTGTTCCTAGAATTTCAGATAGGGTTTTCCAGGTCTTTTTTATGTCACCTTTTAAGTTATGTAATCTGTTCTCATAGTACAGTTTTTTTGACCTTCTTATCAGACTCGTTAGGTTTGATGAGTAGCGTTTTGTTTGTTCTCTTGATATTTGTCCCATTCTGTACTGTTTTTCATATAGGTGCTTTATATTAATGGATTTGAGTATGCTGGGGGTTAGCCAGGGACTATTTAATCTTTTAGTTGTGATTTGTTTAGTTTTTTTATTTGTACAAGTACATGATACAAGGTACACAGGCCTGGCTGACATCACTGACAGAAGAGTATATAAAAAGTCCTTTGTTATGCAGAACATTTCGTGCAAATTAGGTTAATTTTGTTCCCAGGATGGGACCCACACCAGTCACCTAACACTTAAGTACCTATTTGCTGCTAATTGAACAGGAACAGCAGGTGTCTTAAGGAAACACATCTTAATGTTTTCAGCCGTACCGGGGATCGAACCAAGGACCTGACTATGTGAACTGAGTGCGCTAGCAACAAGACTTTACGTTGAGTGGTGACAAATTCCAACTTATTATAATTGGTAAGAATTAAGGAGAGAGTAAAAGAAAGAAGTGTAAAATAAACCCAGTGAGAAAAACAGGTGTGATGACATGTATCTTCACCAGGTGCAAGATCAACCAGGCTGTGATGGATATATGAGCCGGGTGGCCCCCATCAGCAACAGCCTAGTTGACCAGACAAGCCACGAACAAGCCTGGCCAAGGCCGGGGTCTGGGAGTAGAAAAACTCAAAACTATTCAGCATTCTACTAGAAGATATCAGACACACTGCTGAGACAAGTGTAGAAGCCTTCGATAGTAAATTGGACAAATATTTCCAGATCAATCAGGCTGTGATGGCTATGTGGTCCACCCGGTCAATATGAGCAACGGATTGGTAGACCTGGCAAGCAATAGATCTACCTGGCCTTGGGCCGGGCTGTTGGAGTAAGGGAAACTCTCGAAACACGTCAAAGGTATATCAGAGGTTTGGGCCATCCACAAGGAGGCGGAGACTGGGAGCGGGCTGCGGGGGCGTTGACCCCTCCCCCAGAAACTGACTCCAAGTAGGGAAGAGGCGTCTACCTGGAACTGGTTGCGTGAATTGGTTGTTGTGGTGGAGACAAATCACTAATGAAGTTTTATGAGTAGATCAAGAGGTCAGAAATAAGTAATGGCGGTGGATGAAGCTGTAAGAAGCGGAGACAGGAGCTGTGATTCAACCTTCACCATCACATCCGTGTGTGTACATTTCGTCCTCTCCCCTTCCCCTCTATTCTCCATCTCGCAGCCATCCATACATTGTGGCAGCGGGCAGTATAAGTGATACCCAGCCAGGGGCGAGGCTGTGTTGATCCTAAATGAGTTACACCATGAGGGTATAACCCAACCATTAGTACGTGTAACAATGGTGGGTGTCAGTGTGTGTGTGCAACCCCCTCCATCCCCTCCCTGATACACACAGAAATGATCTTTAGTCAAGTGGGCGTAGGGGTGGTAATGGTGATTGTGTAAGTGAGAGGAGTGAAGGTTGAGATGTGGAAGAGGGAGTGATGGGTGTGAGGGAGGAGTGAAAGGGGTTATAAGGGAGTAATAAAAGAAGGGGTAAGGGGGAGTAATGATAAATGTAATGTAGGTGTGAGTAGTGAGAGCCTGGCTACATTGGAACAACATCTGGAAGCCACACACCACCATCACATACACCATACCGCCATCACATACACCATACCGCCATCACATACACCATACCACCATCACATACACCATACCGCCATCACATCCTCCACCAGCAGCCTGGTTGATAGACTCGTAATAACCATAACTTCATTTATGTCTGCTCCTGCCCCTGACACCTCTGTCTGCTCAGTGGGAGTGAGGGGGGGGGAGGGAAGAACATAATCACGCACGTGCGTGCATGCGAGCGCTTCTCCCTCATCCCCCCCCCCCACACACACACGAGACACCCTGAGGAATGTATCTTTCTCAGCGTATACTGAGAGTGTCTTTAATCCCTAAAATAGGAATCGCAGCCTTAATGACCCTAGTGTAGTCGATAGGCTTTAAACCCCATTAACTAACTAGCCAACACACATTTTCGAGTGTGTATGAGAGTACCCAAGACACCTGAGCTCTCCAATACCGGTGAATATATTTCTATAGGTAAATTCAATACACAGCTTCAGGAGTAGGTACAGTAAAGTCTGAGATGCTAGAAATCGGTAATCCCGAGTGCTTTTGAGGTGAGTGAATTAGGGAAGAGAGCCACGAGGGTAGAAATAACGACATACAGTAATGAGAGGGAGAGGGCAGGTCCGAGCAGTTGTATATGGTACTGAAAGAAAGCCGAGATTTAAAAATGAAAAGTTGTATGTTTTTTTCCATTGTCCAGAGAGCAAGCAGTCCGTCGTCGCACAACGCGTGAAAATCGTGCTCATTTTAGCGTTGCTTATTTTCTCCTAGACACATCGCTGCCAGACGTGTCGCACGTATTATTCTTAATTTGTGTTTAAAGACAAGTCTATTTTTTATGTTTATGTAATCTACCTTAAAGTAAAATAACATTTTGAAAGCGTAGAGGTGCAGGGTAGAGAATACAGATTTTTTGTATTACATCTGTTAGCCACACATTACATGACTGACGTAAGTACAAATCCGGAAGAATTCGGAAAAAAAAAGAAGTAGAAAACCTGCTCACTCATGCAACACCTGGACCGGATTCGTGGAATTTGTATTTATAAAGAAGTTCAAAACTTCACTGTCACGGACACTCAGTTTTCTTTGGAGGAAGAATTTAGATATATGTGAAATCCCAGAGTCCTTGAAGAGGGCAGACATTGGTCCTTTGCACAAATTAGGAAAAAGAGCAGTAGTCAGAAATCACAGACCAGTAGCCATAACCTCACACAAAAGTTATTTACTGTTATTTAAAGTTATTTACAGCAGGAAGATCATGCTTGTCGCAACTATTAAATCACTATGATAGAATTAGGGAGGCATTGGAAGAAAATAAAAAGACTACACGGATTTCGCAAAGGTATTTGACAGATGTGATCGTGGATTGATTGCATATAAATTAAGGGTGTTAGGTATAACTGGGAAAGTAGGCAAATGGATTTTCAATTTTCTGACAAATATCCAGCATTTACAAAGTAAAAATCTCGGTACCCCAAGGCACTTTCCTGGCGCCTTTACTGTTTGTCACCTTCACGGTGGACACAGATTTTCATTTGCATGAAAATCACATCGGTAGAGGACATGGAAATATTGCAGAAATAAATAAACAGTCTTTCAGTGGGCAGTGGAAAATAACGTGACTTTCAGTGGTGACAAGTTCCAACAACTTAGATATGGAAATAATAAAGAACCCGAGAGAGAGAGATAGAGAGAGACAGAGACAGAGACAGACTGACAGAGACAGACTGACAGAGACAGACTGACAGAGACAGACTGACAGAGACAGACTGACAGAGACAGACTGACAGAGACAGACTGCAGGACAGACTGAGGACAGACTGACAGAGACAGACTGACAGAGACAGACTGACAGAGACAGACTGACAGAGACAGACTGACAGAGACAGACTGACAGACGACGACAGACTGACTGACAGACTGACAGACTGACTGACTGACTATATACAGAACGTAAGATCACCAAATAGAACGAATGAAACATAAGATCTGCTTGTGATAGTGTCAGCAGACCTTTCAAGGGACATAAGGCAGATATCACTAAAGCCAGGTAAATGATGGGGTAGACAATGAGAACTTTCAAAACAAAGGGAAATAGTACCCGTGGTCACACTCTTCAATTCGCTTGTGTTCTCTCTCAGGATATTTTTCAATGTTGACGGCTCCTTTCAAGGCAAGCGGAATATCAGAGCTGGAGCAGATACACATCATTTAAGACCTGCATAGAATCAATAAAACATTAAAATGACTGAGAATGAGTCTAGGCCCTAAATAGGTACTCACGAGCTAATACTATATTCATAGGCACAAAGAAGAGAAGATTGTATTAACATCCGAGGGCCTAGACTGTTGAACACACTACTACAAGACATCATGAACATTGCCACAGGTGTAGAAGTTTTCAAGAGGAAATTGGACATTTACCTCCGCCAAGTGTCGGACCAACCAGGCTGTTGTGGGTGTGTGGGCTAGTGGGCCGTCGGCAGTAAGAGTCTGGTTGATCAGGCAAGCATCAGACAAACTTGGCCCAGGGCTGGGCTGTGAGAATAAAAAAAAACTTTAAATTAGGAGAGGTGTAGAAGTTGGTCAGCGGACCATCAGCAGCAACAGCCTAGTTGACCAGGGAAGCACAGACGAGCCTGGCCTATGGCCGGGCTCCGGGAGAGAAAAAGTCTCGGAACTCATCAAAGGTGGAGAGTAGATCAACCAGACTATGACAGCTGTGAGCCAGCCGGGCCATCAACAGCAACTTTCTGCTTGGAGAAGCAGTCAGCAAAGAACACTTGCCCCAGGCAGGTGTGTGAGGTTTGAAAATAACCTTGAAACCTTTCGCTGTTATGACAGATGTTAATCCTGAAGATGGATCACCGACAAGTTGATAAATTAGACACATGTGCAACACTTTGGTATCTTTATTGAGGAAACATTTCGCCACACAGTGACTTCCTCAGTCTATTACAGAGAAGAATGATTGAAGATCAAAAGGAGTTTGAGGTAATCAGTCCCTCAGCATGGAGTTGATGTAATCAGTCCATCAATCTTTTCAAGATCTTATCAAGACTGATCTATCTTCAACCATCTTCTCTGTATTGGACTGAGGAAGCCACTGTGTGGCGAAATGTTTGCATAGAGATACCCAAGAGTTGCATATGTGTCTAATTTCTCACCACAAGCTTTATCTCTGCTCCTGTAACTGCAAATTTGTGACTACAAGACGGGACACCACAAGAATACACACTGCTTCTCTAGCCATGAATAGGTAACTACAGGCAGGTAATCTCTCCCACATCTACATCATAGGGCCACAATCAAGCCTCACAATGGACTGATTTTCATACATGATTGTGTGCTTTGATGCCCCTGGGTGGGCACCTCACCACACTGTTAAAGTTGAGTTAGTCCTCTACTTCATAGGTGTCACCCACATTTTCTTTGGCGTAAGTTACACGCTTTCCCTTGTCACTTAAACGCGTTTTGTGCTTAAGTTATACGTTTTCCTTGTCATTTTGGCCTGTTTTCTTTGGCGTGGCGGATTTACGTTTTTTTTTTTTTGTCAACATACGTGGTTTACGTTACGTTTTCTTTGGCGGAGCGGTTTTGCGTTTTCTTTGGCGTAACTTTAGTTTTCTTTATGACTGTGTTTTTGCGTTTTCTTTTTTATGCAGTTAAATTTTTGTATGAAGTAGCGCAGAATAACCTTTATGCGGGTTATTGTATTTAGAAACATTAAGTTGTCGAAAGGAGAGAGAGAGGGAGAGAATCTTTAGGGTGTAAATCAGAGGTGTGAGCCAGGGATTGACACGCGGATTATTCTTGATGGTACACAAAAACGAGCTTCCAGAACTGTGAACAATGGTAAATCCTGACCTGGTGATGCTGGGATAACTCTCTGCTGCCGTATATATTATTATTGTGTGTATTGTCAACTCCAGGAGTCAGGAAAAAAGTGTTTGTTTATTTAGATTGACTGTGGGGAGGGGGACCGTGGAAGGGGGTTGGTAGGGAGGGGGAGGTGTGAGGCTCCCCACCTCAATAATAGGGGATAGCCTGCTCCTCGCCAGAGCCTAATTCACGCCAATTTCAGCCAATTTGGATCAATTTCCTTCTGCCTTATCAAATTTAGGTACATTTGAGTAAGATTTAGTGTGTGCGCGTGTGTGTGTGTGCGTGCTGGTGTGCATGCACGCATGCGTGTGTACACACCGATTTGTACTTACGGGGATCTATTCTTATCTCCTTGTTCCGCATTTTATAAACTGCTCCCTTTTCAATTTATTTCTTGAGGTGGGCCTCTCCTTTGTCAGCTGAAATTAAGTAAATACCACTAACTCCAAAGTCACTAAGTAACTAGGATAGCAGCACTCACTCTTATATTGGAAGATCGACAGTAATGTCAAGCGAGCCTGGCCCATGGTCGGGCTCCAGGAGTAGAAAAAACTCGAAATTCATCAAAGGTAGGCTGGTGTAGCTAGAAGTTCGTAAGGCAAGTTAGAGAGCACTGCCTGTGCTCCAGTGGTCGAATCGACTAAATTGGCGGCAAGATATACGCCAGCTCTTCTTGATTTTTTTTTTTTGTTAGAATTAAAGACCTGAAGTGTATTGAAGGAGCAAGACTGAGTGATATTGTTGGAGGTTCTTGAAGCAGATCAGAACTTTAAAACACTACAAATAATGTTGGTAGAATTACCGACAATATGTTATGGAAAAGGACACATGTGCAACTAATGTGACATTTTTATTGTGGCAACGTTTCGCTCTCCAGGAACTTTGTCAAGCCGTTACCTTGACAGTGCTCCTTAAGAGCGAAACGTTACCACTAAAAATGTTGCATGTGTCCTTTTACCTAAGAGGTTCAACAATGCTTGGCAATACCTCCAGGGAGAACAAAGGTTGTTTGATAGCAGTGAGTACACCTCGTGCTGGGAATCTCCTATTGGCTGACCCTAATTCCTCCATGGGCACTCAAGCCATTTGCATATGTGTTGCTCTTCGCCTAGCCGCCCCTATCCTCACCAGACACAGGTGCATCTGCAGCAGCGCGTCGGCAGACCAATTTGGCTTCCATGGTCTCATCTGTCGTAGATCAGAAGGAAAGAATGCAAGACACGAAGAAGTCGCTTGGTTAAGCGAAACCTCGTCACAGTCCGTTGCCCATAACTAAGAGAACCTCACCTAGTTAGACCCGATGGCAGTCAGAAGTGTCCTGATGGAGTCGCCACGATGCGCTCTGCAGACTGCAAGCAAATAGTGGGATTACACATGTGAGTCTGTAATAGCCAATCTCTTATCTCTGATACACTGAAGCGGAAGGAAGTGAAGGTGACTTCAGATACAGGGGCCTTGAGCTAGACAACTTCAGTCCAGTAGCATCGGAAACCATTGGTTTATGAGGAAAGATGGATGACAAACTTGTCAGGGAAACCAAAAACCCTTTCTTTTATAGTATCAGTGTGGCATTTAAGAGAGGAAATACTGGCTGCATCCTACTAGGCACATGACTCGCCTCACGGTGTTATGGCGTCGCAAATGTTATCCTCATTTACAATGTAACCATTGAAATGATAAAATAGCACTGTGTATAGTTTCAACCATGGGGGGCATGCGTGCATGACTGATCGTTTATAATTTTATATTTGTAAGTAATCACAGTTGGGAAGAACTTTGCTCCTGGTGTTGTGTTCAGTATTAATTTGTCATATTGTTTAAGATTTGCGGTAGTTGTAGGGCTTTCATGTCTCCTCTTTGAAGATCACTGAAGCAGTCTGTCACACTTTGAAGAGCACTGAAGCAGTCTGTCACTCTCTGAAGAACACTGAAGCAGTCTATCACACTTTGAAGAGCACTGAAGCAGTCTGTCACTCTTTGAAGAACACTGAAGCAGTCTGTCACTCTCTGAAGAACACTGAAGCAGTCTATCACACTTTGAAGAGCACTGAAGCAGTCTGTCACTCTTTGAAGAACACTGAAGCAGTCTATCACACTTTGAAGAGCACTGAAGCAGTCTGTCACACTTTGAAGAACACTAAAACAGTCTGTCACATTTTGAAGAACACTGAAGCAGTCTATCACACTTTGAAGAGCACTGGAGCAGTCTGTCACTCTTTGGAGAGCATTGATGGTCATACCTGCTATTTACCTATGGCTTATTCCCAGGGTTCTTTTAGCCTCGCAGACCAACCTGAGGTTAGACTTCCTTGTCGACTGCCAGGCCAGCCAGACTATTGCTGCTAGCGACCCGCTAGTCATCATAAAGAAGAGGCGAAGAATAAAGGTGGGAAGAAGAGTAAGGGACGAAGACTAGCACGAGAATGAAGACAAAGATTAAAGATGAGTGAATAGTAATAGTGGGAGGAGGCTGAGGTGAGCTGCTCCTCCTCCCCACCCCACCTCCCCAATGCCTCCGTCTGAAAGCAATTTAACGGGGAGTCGATATGAAGCAGGGACGGGGCGAACACCCCTCAGTCCGGGGGCCAGAAGGGCGGCAATGGCAGTGGTATTGGGAGGGGAGGCGCCCCTTGTGCCACATCCAGCAGTCTTTGATATGGTAATACGAGAGGAACACACACACACATTCCATGCATGTGCTTCCTAATCACTTCACTCCATTTTTACATAAGGCATCCCCCACCCCCTCCTCCATCATCTCCCCTCCCTCCCTCCTTCCCTCCTCTCTCTCCCCCACTCCCCTTCCTCCTTTGATGGCATTTTGGCGGGCACTACGAGAAAAAAATAATAATACAAAAAATATAAGAGCCAGCGTTCAACAGTTTGTAAGCGCCTCTGATGCCTTCATTTTGATGGGAAGGTAGGAATGGTGGTAGTTATGTCGTGGTGGTGGTAGTTATGTCGTTGTGGTGGTAGTTATGTCGTGGTGGTAGTAGATACGTTGTGATGGTGGTAGCTACGTTGTGATGGTGGTAGCTACATTGTGATGGTGGTAGTTATGTCGTGGTGGTGGTAGATACGTTGTGATTGTGGTAGTTATGTCGTGGTGGTGGTAGCTACGTTGTGATGGTGGTAGCTACGTTGTGATGGTGGTAGCTACGTTGTGATGGTGGTAGTTATGTCGTGGTGGTGGTAGATATGTTGTGATTGTGGTAGTTATGTCGTGGTGGTGGTAGCTACGTTGTGATGGTGGTAGTTATATCGTGGTGGTGGTAGTTATATCGTGGTGGTGGTAATGTGGTGTTGGTAGCACCGTCGTGATGGTGGTAGTTATGTCGTGATGGTGGTAGTTATGTCGTGGTGGTGATAGTTATGTCGTGGTGGTGATATGTGCTGTTGGGTACCTATGGCTACACCTGCTGCTGGGTACCTATGGCTACACCTGCTGGGTACCTATGGCTACACCTGCTGGGTACCTATGGCTACACCTGCTGGGTACCTATGGCTACACCTGCTGGGTACCTATGGCTACACCTGCTGCTGGGTACCTGTGACACTCCAGGGTACCTAATTTAGTGTCAGAGTAGTCAAATACTGTACCTAGAATGACCTGATCTTCAGATAGCACCTACAATGACCTGATGTTAACCAGGTAACGCCTACAATGACCTGGTGTTCCCAGATAACACCTACAGTGACCTGGTGTTCCCAGATAACACATACAATGACCTGGTGTTCCCCAGGTTACAGCTACAATGACCTGGTGTTCCCAGATAACAATAACAATGACCTGGTGTTCCCGAGGTAACGCCTACAATGACCTGGTGTTCCCAGGTGACACCTACAATGACCTGGTGTTCCCCAGGTATCGCCTACAATGACCTGGTGTTCCCAGATAACACATATAATGACCTGGTGTTCCCAGATAACACCTACAGTGACCTGGTGTTCCCAGATAACACCTACAGTGACCCTGTGCTCCCAGGTAACGTCTACAATGACTTGGTGTTGCCAGGTAACGTCTACAATGACCTAGTGTTCCCAGGTAACGTCTACAATGACCTGGTGTTCCCAGGTAACGACTACAATGACCCGGTGCTCCCAGGTAACGCCTACAATGACCTGGTGTTACCAGGTAACGCCTACAATGACCTGGTGTTCCCCAGGTAACGCCTACAATGACCTGGTGTTTCCAGATGACACCTACAATGACCTGGTGTTCCCAGATAACACCTACAGTGACCTGGTGTTCCCAGGTAACACCTACAGTGACCTGACGTTCCCCAGGTAACGCCTACAATGACCTGGTGTTCCCAGGTAACGCCTACAATGACCTGGTGTTCCCAGGTAACGCCTACAATGACCTGGTGTTCCCAGGTAACGCCTACAATGACCTGGTGTTCCCAGGTAACGCCTACAATGACCTGGTGTTCCCCCAGGAAACGCCTACAATGACCTGGTGTTCCCCCAGGTAACGCCTACAATGACCTGGTGTTCCCCAGGTAACGCCTACAATGACCTGGTGTTCCCCAGGTAACGCCTACAATGACCTGGTGTTCCCCAGGTAACGCCTACAATGACCTGGTGTTCCCCAGGTAACGCCTACAATGACCTGGTGTTCCCCAGGTAACGCCTACAATGACCTGGTGTTCCCCAGGTAACGCCTACAATGATCTGGTGTTCCCCAGGTAACGCCTACAATGACTGGTGTTCCCCAGGTAACGCCTACAATGACCTGGTGTTCCCCCAGGTAACGCCTACAATGACCTGGTGTTCCCCCAGGTAACGCCTACAATGACCTGGTGTTCCCCCAGGTAACGCCTACAATGACCTGGTGTTCCCCCAGGTAACGCCTACAATGACCTGGTGTTCCCCCAGGTAACGCCTACAACGACCTGGTGTTCCCCTAGGTAACGCCTACAACGACCTGGTGTTCCCCCAGGTAACGCCTACAACGACCTGGTGTTCCCCCAGGTAACGCCTACAACGACCTGGTGTTCCCCCAGGTAACGCCTACAACGACCTGGTGTTCCCCCAGGTAACGCCTACAACGATCTGGTGTTCCCCCAGGTAACACGAATTACGAGCTATCGTAATTAACCCATCCCAGAGTTACGAACACCAGTTGTCTGAATGACACCTGATTCCTCCGCACCTGAGTACATTACCTGCTCCTTAATGGTCAGGTTCTGCAATTGGCAGGACGTGGTGTTGATAGTTTGCAGTTGTTTGAAGGATGGTTCAAGACTTATACACAACTCAACCTTGATCTCTGACATTGATTGTCGAGGTCTCTGGAGGGAGGCGAGGATGTTGAGTGGACCAGACGAGGAAAGTGTTTAGCAGGGTAATGTTGAGTCTGGGTGTTCTGTACTTGTGGGGGGGTGTGGGTGGTTGTCTTAGTTATGGTGGTGGTTGTCTTAGTTATGGTGGTGGTGTTCATTGTAGTGGTGACTAATAGTGCAGGTAGCTGTAGTGGTGATGCAGGTGACATTTGTGTGTTAAGTAATTGTAGTGATTGTGGTAGTGGAGTAGGTGTTGGTTGTAGGGTGGTTTTGTGACTGTCGTACAGTGTGTTGTATTATAGGTACAGGAAAGCTAGATGTTTCCTTGTCTTAATCCATCACAAGGATGGTGCTCATACAAGGTGCTGAAATGTGTCAGCCAGAGCTGGGAGACTTTAGTGTCAGCCAGAGCTGGGAGACTTTAGTGTCAGCCAGAGCTGGGAGGCTTTAGTGTCAGCCAGAGCTGGGAGGCTTTAGTGTCAGCCAGAGCTGGGAGACTTTAGTGTCAGCCAGAGGCTGGGAGCCTTTAGTGTCAGCCAGAGCTGGAGGAGCCTGTTAGTGTCAGCCAGAGCTGGGAGCCTTTAGTGTCAGCCAGAGCTGGGAGGCTTTAGTGTCAGCCAGAGCTGGGAGGCTTTAGTGTCAGCCAGAGCTGGGAGACTTTAGTGTCAGCCAGAGCTGGGAGACTTTAGTGTCAGCCAGAGCTGGGAGACTTTAGTGTCAGCCAGAGCTGGGAGGCTTTAGTGTCAGCCAGAGCTGGGAGGCTTTAGTGTCAGCCAGAGCTGGGAGGCTTTAGTGTCAGCCAGAGCTGGGAGGCTTTAGTGTCAGCCAGAGCTGGGAGGCTTTAGTGTCAGCCAGAGCTGGGAGGCTTTAGTGTCAGCCAGAGCTGGGAGGCTTTAGTGTCAGCCAGAGCTGGGAGCCTTTAGTGTCAGCCTGGAGTTACTATCACTTGGGAATTACCTTCTCTCAGGTTGTGGGGAAGGTAGGAAGGGGTAGTGGTGGGGATGGGAGGGGTGGGGGTGTAGTTAGAGAGCTACACCTCGTTATCCTTAAGAGTCGCTCTTGTTATTCCCGAGGGACGCCATTGCTGCCACAAATTAACCAGGTCGTTAAAACCATAATAGACTACTTCGTATTCTGCGTTATTTAAGGTGAATGTCTTAGTATTCTCTTGGAAGACGCGGCCCATCTTGTGCGTCAACACTACCCTCCCCCCCATCCCTCCTTCAACACTACCACCCCTTCCTTCAACACCGAGCCCCTCCCCCTATCTCTCGCCCCACCTCCCCTTCACCTCTACCTACCTAGTCAACTTCATTTCTTTCCCATCCTTTCCTTCCTTTCCCTTCCCTCCCCTCATCACTATTCCCCTCCCCTCTCTGTCTTTTATTCGTCTTGCTCTTCTTTCTCTAACTCTCCCTACATCTGCCCTACCCTGGGTAGCCTTGTTAACTGCTTCCTGCAGACTCTTGTATCATTAACGACAGGTGCGGCAGCCATCAAGAAGGAAGGTTGCGGCAGCCATCGAGAAGGAAGGTTGCGGCAGCCACCAAGAAGGTTGCGGAAGCCATCGAGAAGGAAGGTTGCGGCAGCCATCGAGAAGGAAGGTTGCGGCAGCCATCGAGAAGGAAGGTTGCGGCAGCCACCAAGAAGGTTGCGGCAGCCACCAAGAATCTTGCGGCAGCCACCAAAAAGGAAGGTTGCGGAAGCCATCAAGGAGGGTTGCGGCAGTCACTAAGAAGGTTGCGGCAGCCATCAAGAAGGAAGTTGCGGCAGCCATCAAGAAGGAAGGTTGCAGGCCAGAAGTCAAGAAAGAAGGTTGCGGCAGCCATCAAAAGGAAGTTGCGGCAGCCACCAAGAAGGAAGTTGCGGCAGCCACAAAAGAAGGTTGCGGCAGCCACCAACAAGAAGTTGCGGCAGCCACCAAGAAGGAAGGTTGCGGTAGCCACAAGAAGGAAGGTTGCGACAGCCACTAACAAGACATGGCTTGCCAGCCACCAAGAAGGAAGGCTTGCGCAGTCACCAAAAAGGCTGTGCAGAACCACCAAGAAGGGGTTGGGCAGCCACCAAGAAGGAAGGTTGCGGCAGCCACCAAGAAGGAAGGTTGCGGCAGCCACCAAGAAGGAAGGTTGCGGCAGCCACCAAGAAGGAAGGTTGCGGCAGCCACCAAGAAGGAAGGTTGCGGCAGCCACCAAGAAGGAAGGTTGCGGAAGCCACCAAGAAGGCAGGGTGCGGCAGCCACCAAGAAGGAA